>JADLZL010006820.1:0-35245 GCA_015844335.1 Chrysopogon serrulatus | reverse complement strand
GCGGACCCAGGGCCCGGCGACCCTGGGCGCCTGCCCGGGCTCGCTGCGGCTGCTGCAACACACGGCACACACTCCTGCTTTGTCAACGAGTCTAGGAGTAGATGCTAGCGGCTTTGGGCAGAGTACGTCGATACGTATGTGCATGTGCAACTTGGATGCTGGTGAAGGGATAAAAGCCTGGTAAATGAAGGTCATTAATTAGGTGAAAAAGCTGGTGCCTACACAAGGAGAATGGTAAGATGATGTGTATTAGGACGGTCTCAACTCAAAAATTATGATAGTTTTTATACTCGTCATGTAGACATTGTATAAAGAAATTCTACTTTAAATATATGGTTTGTTTAAAATAGATTTTTTTTATCACTGACACAAAGATTTGAGTGCATTCTTGTGCCGGTGCAAAGGTTCGATTGTTCCCATCACTGAAGAGTGGAATCGTGAGATGCCATAAGTGAGCCAATAGAGATGGCCTTATGCCTGCCTTGGTGGATAACAAAACTATCCACCCATGTAAGTTAAGGTAGTGTTTGTTTTCCCTTGCTTTTTTTTAGTCACTCTCACATTGAATGTTTGGGCACATGCATGAAGTATTAAATATAGACTAAAAAATTAACTAATTGCACAGATTGCGGCTATTTTACGAGACGAATTTTTTAAGCTTAATTAGTCTATGATTTGATAATATTGTGCTAAGTAAACATGTGCTAATGATAGATTAATTATACTTAAAAAATTCGTCTCATGGGGTTTACTGGTAGAATCTGTAATTAGTACTTTTATTGGTATTTGAAAATCTTCTCTGATATCCTTTCGACATTCCTATGTTCATAGCCTTGTTTTTAACCCTATTCTCTTTAAGGTTCGCCTAGGCTCTGTTCCATCGCTGGGTCCGCCACTAACAGCCCAGCGTGAGGGGGCTTTGTTGATGATGCGAGAAGGAGTCGTGGACTTCCTGCCCGAGGAGAGCGTCAAGCGGCTGTTTTGTTGGCCCGGCTCCCTCTCTCCTGATTCCTGTGTTCCTCGCACGCCAAATGGTCATTCCTTTGGCTGGCCTTTACTGCCTTTGCATCAAATCGCTACCATACGTACTCTACTGTGTGTGCCGGTGAGTAATTTATATATGTGGGTGTAATCTATAATCTGAACTTGTTGTTCTGTTCATTCCCGTCAAGTGTGATGAATGGCCACAGATATATAGCTTACTAGAGATCCTAACACATGCAAGAGTGAAATTAATATATCTTCTATAAAGCCAATTTAACAGCTAGTGTAACTGCCTATCCATTATACAAGTGTTTACCACTGTGTGCAGTGCTAGCTGACTTCATGTGACAAGGCATTCTTATACAGCCGGCAGCTAGCTGAGTTATTAGCCATGGCTAGCCTAGTGGTTAGAACACCTGAGTAGCATCCAGTAGGTCTGGGTTCGACTTTCTGTGGGAGCGAATTTAAACAGGTCTGTATTAATCAAAAATTAAAAAAATAGGCTGGAGTTTCCCTTGCTGACTTCGGTCAAAAAAAAAAAAAACCACCTCCATGCATCATGATTAAAGTCTTCTGGCCGCTAATTTCATATGTTTGTATTGTTATTATTAATTTAAAAGTATATTTAGGAGTATGTGACAAAGATAGTGGCCTAGCTAGCTCGCATTGTATTCGGTATATAATACTAATAAATTTCTATATCTAGAATTGTTGATTTCTATGCGCTCTCTCTGGTCTTGGTGCCAGCACAAGCAACACCTGACGAGTTGGAGTCAGGATCTAACCATACAGATGCCAAGTCGAATGAAATAGAAATAGGATAGAAATTGAAAAAAAAACTACCGCAATAAATTACGTGATACACCGTAATTAATCGATCAGATCATGCCGAACGTGGTGACGGGGAGCAGGGCCAGGGACGTGGGGTGGTGTTGAGCGTGGTGGCAGAGATCCAGGTTCGGCACGATGCCATGGGAGAGCTGAGCGCATCTTGCGGGTGTTCAACGACATGGATGGCCGTGCTGGTGACCGCGCAATGGGAGCAAGTGGACGGCATCGAGGGCAATGTCGGTCGCGTCAGGTCCTTTGTCGACGTGAATGGCTGCAGGTGGTCTCTTCGGCACGTCACGCGGGCTGGTGGCACCGGCGGCTCCTCCCTGCCGTGGTTGCGGTGGCGAAGGCCAGCTCCTCCCGCATCAAGCTCGTGGCAGTGCAGCTGACTCCTACACACAAGGGATCGGAGCTCAAAGCGCCGATGGCGGCGCAGAAGACGAAGCTAGCAACGGGGCAACGAACGGAGCTCGAAGGGAGGGGGCGAGGTGGAGGGCTCGCGTGGAGAGGATTGGAGCTGGCACGCCCGTGCGGTGAGCTGCGCGCAAAGGCAGAGCAGAAGTGAAGTTGCCGGGGCACGAGAGGCCAGTTGCGGTCGCCCGAATGTTAGAGTTTTTTTTCTCCCGTTGCAACGCACGGGCATATTTGCTAGTAATAATAAAAAGGTAAAATTTCAGCCCATTTTTTTTTGGTCCATCCATTTTTTTGTCCGTCTATTTTTTGGTTCATGGCTCCCTTCCGTCTGGACTTATATATATAATACGTGCTCATACGAGTTAGAATAGCTCTTGGCTAGCGCGATACGGAGTTGGATTCTAAAACATATTGTGTATATGACCCGGACTTATGCAATGAAAAGGGAAAGCAACATAGATACGGTAATGAAAATTAGAACGTACTCTCAAAATATAGTTAAGAAAAAAAATTCAGAACATATTTAGAGCCAAGAGAAAAAGTCTGAATCAAAAACCTAAAACTAAAATGTACTCCTGGCCACCGGCGTCTAATTTTTATTTAGAAAAAAAAAAAATACATCATTGGCTGGCGTGGGTTTTGGGGTTTCCTGATTTTCCCTTTTTTCTATTTTTTTTATTAGTGTTGTGTTTGTCTTTTTTTTTTTTTTTAATTCGCTGCTTTACAGTATCCAATCTTTCTTTTTTTTTTTTCTTTTTCACTTTTTCCGCATCCTATTGGTTTCATCAATTAACTTTCGATTGGTTTCTAATAATCCGCCACTTTTTTCTTTTTTTCCAATATATCTATATCTATAATCTATAATAATAGAAAACAAAATTTCAATCTTTTTTTTTTTGAGAGTTTTTCTGTCTGTACTTATATGATCCTTGCTCATAGGAGTTTAAATATATCCATGGCGGAACACTAATCTGAAGATGTTTCAAATTTACTTTTCCGTCGTCATGTAGAAATTCCAAAATTATTGTTTTCCGCCGTTCTATGGAAATTGTGTAGTCCTTGTTCTGCACAATATGTAGCAAAATTGTTGTTAGTCATCAAAAGAATCCTGACCGGACACGCATGGCCTCCGATCCATTAATTAAATTGGTATGGAGATATTTCAAACCCATTGAGACATGGCCGTAAGTTAGCGTAGGATACCTCAAGTGCTTACCAGTCAGCCAGTCTGTATGCATATATTATTTTAAATAATCTGTTTATATATTTATACCTCTATAATCTATCTATACCTAATATTTAAAAGACAAAATTTCTGCCTCTTTTTTCGTCTGGCCCATTCTAAAATAGCCCAACTGTCTTGCCACTCACAAGAGTTTCTCCCCTCCAAATTTTAGTCCAGCCCATTCTATTCTAGCCCAACAGTTACGTCACTCGCTGGCTTTCGGTCCATTCGCGCAGCCCAACTGATGGCTTCTGTGTTTCTGTTTCCCGTAACAGATGGACGCCGCCGGCCTCCACGCTCCGCTCATAGCTCCCGTAAAATAAAGGGGAAAATCGCACGAGGCTGCCGCCGTCTCTCGCATGCCCGCAGCCGCGCGTCTCACCCCACACAGCCACAAAGTTAGGGTTCCGGCTCATCTTTCGGCGTCCATGAGCGGCTCTGAGGCTGCACCTCCGCCGATGGCGACGTGGATCTCAGAGGTCACCGTGCATCCTCTGGCGGCGGCGGCGGTGACGGCGGCGCACAGGTGGGTGGATCCGGCATTGACGCCCGTCGTGCAGCGCGTTGCGTCGATTCCGTCGCCGGCATCGACGCCCATCTCGCCGTCTTTGCTGCATCGCGTCGTGTCCGACGCCGATGTGGACGCCTGTGGCCGTCAGCAAGTCAATATCGAAATTTGATTGGATTCGAATTGAATGAAGGCTCCACTTCCCTATCAGAAAAATCCAGGCCATGTTTGACATGAACTCTATGTTTGACACAAATTTCTTCCTTTTTTCGACACGGATTTCTTCCACTGTTTTTTTTTATTTTTTTGGTTGGTACTATAAAATTAAAAGGTGCCATTGTGATATCCTGATGTGTAGGAGTTCCTAATCTCGCGGGAGCACAGCAAGTACACACGGCACCTTCAAAATCTAATCTCGCCGACTGAGCAAGAACCATTCTGATATCCGATCAACAAGGTTAGCTTTTTCACTGATTGTTCTTATGTGGTGATGATTAGTATTAAGTGGGATTTTTAAGATTATAAGTTTAACTGAATTGTTGTAAAAGGATCTTCAGTAGTTTCCGATGCTTGCTCTGTGCTTGGTATGGCATATCTGAGAGACTGAGACTATATCATTGTTTTGAAAGGATCTTCATTAGTTGCTAGATGCTCTATGCTTGGTATAGTAGGAGTGTAGGACACAGAGCATCTTGTGTTGCCAGATGCTATTACTTGGTACGGTAGGACCGTAGGACATAGAGCTTAATTATCAGAATATATATGAATTTACGTCTAGATTTTTAATGTCTGGTTTTATAACAAGTATAGGCTAAGGTTTACCAATCTGTGTTGTACATTATATGAATTTTAGGGTATGTTGGACGTAAACTACAAGTTTGACTCGAATTTCTTCCATTTTTTTGCTACTTATATATTATTATACTATAAATTTGGTTGGATCATTGGGGTCTCGATGTGCAGAAGTTCCTAATCTCGTCAAGCAGAACCAGTACACACATCATCATCTTCGAAATTCTGGTCTCATCGAGCTAAACATGAACCAAATCTTCTTATCCCGCCGGAGACACGATCAACAAAGGTTAGCTTTCTCACTGATTGTTGTGATGTACCGATGAGTAGTACAGCTTTCTCACTTAGTTGTTCTGATGTAGTACACTGATTGTTTTTATGTACCGATGAGTATTTCTTGTATATTTTGCTTGATTGGATTGGATTGTTGTGAAAGGATCTTCCTTAGTTGCCAGATGCTCTATGCTTGGTACAGTAGGACATAGAGCTTCTTGTGTTGCCAGATGCTATTTGCTTAGTACCGTAGGACATAGAGCTCATCAGAATATATATCAATTTACGTCCATATTTTTAATGTCTGGTTTTATAACAAGTATAAGCTGGGATTTATGTTTTTTTTTTCCTTCGAGACTACTGTAATCAAATTTGGTGCCATTGAGTACATGGCTGGCAGCTGCTGCTGGTGTTCAGTGGGTCACGAGTATAGTAGGGACTGGTGCTCCATGCTGACAAGATGAAGCAGTGGATCGTGGGAAATCTACCAGACCTGCATCTTCGTGGTGTCCAGATGGGGTGGTGCGGGTGCCACGGCAGGCTGATGTTTGGAATGTGTCTAATATAGATCCTGTTTTTGTTGCCTATTTCAGGAGATTGGCATTTCAGATAAGAGGGCAATGGAGGCCGAGATGATCGATTTATCTGACTAGGATTTATGATTTAGGACTACAAAGTTGGTTCACATTTCAAGGTTGGAAACAGCTCAAGGAAGAGAAGTCTCAGAAGCTAGCATTGGAGCACTCTGAAAAGTGGTTATTGGTTTATTGCTCAAGATCAAAGTTCCAGAGCCCGTGCATTAATACCTTAGTTTTCACAAAATTGCGAAGTACCTATTAGTGCAAACTTGATAATATTTTCTAATTAGTGATGCATTAGATTGGTCTGCGAATGAATAACAGAAAGTGTTGTACTTTTGTTCAATTTTTTTTTTCAGAATGCAGTTTGTTGTCTGAGAATTTTCCACAATATAAAAGACTCTAGCGTAAGTATCCTTTCCCCTTTACACTGTTGTAAATAGTAGAAAACTCTTAAATCACATGAGGTGCATAACTAATATGGTGATCAACATCAGCAAGAAAGAAATAATTTCCATGCCTTGGTGCAATCGGTCATGTTAGCATGTCAGGAGATTAATTTGGCTGGTGGGTTATTATTCATGTGGTGATTAAACGAATAGATACTGGGTGTCGAGAAGTTTTGGATTGGAAAGTGTAATGTGTTCACCGCACGAGTTGACAGGGTCCCTCCTGAATGTATAAGGTTTTGGCTTTTTAGGTCTCAAAAGATCTCGCTGGCATGTCTTATCTATTGTGCTCTTGATAAGGCTTCTCCAGTGATGTGTCTTGTGGATCGTGCTCAACGTCAGGGGCTCACGGTGACGTGTTCATGAACATGACCAAATAGGTTTTGGTCTTTTTATCTATTGTTTGAGAAAAGGTTATTTTTGGCAATATTGATGCTATCTTTTAGTGTTTATATAATATATATACCCGTGGCAACGCACGGGCATGTTTTGCTAGTATATACCTAATTAAGGATCCATAATTTCTGTGCAAGGAAAGCAGTGTAAAAATACCAAACAGGAATCATGACTTCAACTCGAACATAATCAGTGTGTTCGACTGGTCCCGTAAGCTGGCCGATAAGACAAGACGGCTAACTTATTGTGAAAGAAAAATACTATTGGAACAGCTGATAAGCCTTGTTTATAAGACAAACAAACAGGACGAATATCACCTCAAATATTCCTTACGACAACACATGCAACCAACCCAAATTGACCATAAATCAGTCAATAATAAATCAATCAAACATAAACAAATAAGGCCTCGGATGTGCAAGCCACGCAAGGCCATTGCACGGGGCCGCAGGTCATCTAATTGCGGGCCGTGGAGGCGCCTAGGCGAAAAAAACTCAGACGAGTGACAATTTGAAAACAAGAAAGTACATGGCATGGAGTCCAATTTCAAAGCTAAATGTAATACAGATCATTTCTATGTTCCCATAGTATCTCCCGCACCTGCCTATGCATAAGTCAGGCATGTGTCTTGGCATAATATGGAGATCAATACCAAGATGAATTAAAAAACACAGTGATGATTACGCATTAAACGGTATTACCCGTTGTAACGCACGGACATATTTCCTAATATTTATTTATATCCTCCCTAATCTCTACCTAATAATAAAAAGGCAAAATTTCAGCCCATTTTTTTCGTCCATCCATTTTTTTTATCCAACCCCTTTTGGTCCAACCCTTTAACTAACACAAACTACTCGATGGTAGAACTGGAGTCCAATCTATATGCACCCCTTTCTTTCCGTCAGAATCCGATTGTTGTTCTGTTTACACCCATGAATCCTATATATTTTGGTTTCTCAGAATAGTTTACGTCCACGATTTTTTTCGTGTTGGTTTTGGTTTACGTCTATCTTGGGTCTGTGATTCCCTTTTCTCCTTCACCTTCCCCTTCTATTTCTGTTTTCGTTTGCTAGACAAGAAGAGACCAGGAGACATATGAGGATACGTAACGTAGTATAAACATGAGCAATATGTTCTCTTTGAACTCATTGGCCGGACCCAAGCCATATTAAATAGATATGTTTCAATTCAATTCGAACTCTTGAATTTTATAGATAAAGGAAAAGGTCCAGCCAATGTAATGATAACCTAAATAAGAATTGTAATAAATAACATAAATCTCCAATCGGATAACAGCTGGCAAGCCCAAATATTACCAACATAGATTCGAACTTGGTTGGCATCGCACAGAGCAATATAATCTCGGTGGTTGAGAAACTCGACATGATGGCATCGAAGAAGCTCGTGTAGCTCGCGCGAGATGATCGACGGCGAGGAGATGCGGAGTGACCGGGAGCTCGTCGAAGAATCTTGGGAGCGTATCTATTGGTCCAACGGAGACGGCTGCCAGCATGACCACCTGTCTGCCCTCAACATCGACGAAGATGGCCCTCAGTTCTCGACGCGACTGTATGACGATGTGTCGACGTCCTCGCGCGGGAGGGTGTAGACCGAGCAACAGGACGCTTCTAATGCTGGGGTTCAACGCGCGTGCTAATTCCACGGCATGGGGACGTGGAGAGCGACATCGCGTACACGCTGGCGGTTCAAGTCGTGACGATGAGACTACAGCAACGTCGCCGAGAGGGATGCCACCTCGGATGCGCACTGGACGGTAGGAGATGCAGCCGTATGAAAGCTAGAGTCGGACATGCTGATAATAAGCAAGAAATCTTGCTTTCTTACCCCGTATAAAGAAATATAGAAGAAAGCAGAGAATAACAAGGAAAAAAAAGAGGATACCCAAACGCGGCAAGGAAGAAAGCTCTGTTTTTAAAGATGGCATTTTGGTTTTAATTTTTTATTTTTACATGTCTGTTTTGTATTTGTTTTTTTCTGATAGTTTTTCCGCTATTTATGTTCCATCTTTTTCTACTTTTGTTGGTGCATTTTTTTTCTCAGTTCAGTGTTTTTGTTTTAAAAAAAAGATATATAACATTAAGCACCTTCGAACTGCTTAGTTTTCCTTACAAACAAATATTTTTACTATCAGAATATTGATAAAATTCTAATATAAAGATATTATTCTTACTTTAAAAACCTCAATTGTCCAACTAATAAAATCATAAAATGAAATTTCGAGTAGTTTGTTTGTGCAATCCTGTGTAAATAAATGTATGCCCACAATCCCAACGAGGGCTGACATTTGGAAAATGAAGATCTTCCTTCATAGTCATCAAAGAACAGATCAATCCTTGGTGTTGACAATTGACTCATTGACTCATTGTGGACGTTAACTAGATAAGAAATATTGATTTTTATGAGTCCCTGAAAAAAATACAAATGGATATTTAAAAATTAAAGTTATGATACATTAACGTCTAAATATTTCGGTGGTTTGTAATAGGATAAAAAGAATTCTTTTGACCAGACTATATTTTGATTTGATACGGGCTTAAACAATTGGATATTATCATATTTTAAACTTATATTATGGGTGTCATAGTCATAATAAATTAATTATAAATTTATAAAAATGGTAATACACAAAAGATTGGTACTATTCTCATCTTGCTCTATAAATGTTTGATAGTTTTCTCCCGTTGCAACGCACGGGCACTTGTGCTCGTCTATCCCTAATACTTAAAAGGCAAAATTTCTGCCTAAAATTTCATCTGGCCTTTTCATCCAGATAATCACTACTATAAACGTGTTTACTAAGAGTCCATAATGTATCAAACCTTGTTGGCTTAAATCGAATACAAATAGGAAACTCCAAACGTCTGCACAAGCAGGAGCGGCCCGACAGGCCCAGCCCAGCTAGCATGGGCCGTGTACGCTGACTGCAAGTAGCAGCATCTGCTCAGAACACCAATACAAGTCCCAAATAGATGCGAAAGACAACTCCTCCTCAAATCAATCCAATGCGATCTCGGGTCGTCGACAAGATGGAGGCAGGGGCCTGACGAGCTCATGGGCGGTAGGATTCGGCACGTGAGGTCGACGAGGGAAGCAGAGCGGCAAAGCTTGGTCTGGCGCAATTGGAGTATGTGCGCAACTGGGACTGGAGTACGACGGTGAGCAGGTAGGTGTCCGTGGTGACGTTCAGCACCAGCTCCTTGTTGGCGCTGCAGGCGGCTTGCGGCGGCGCTTAGGGCATGCGAAGTTGTCGTGACCGGTGCTCGGACTCATCGGCGACATCCACAAAAATGGCGGCGAGGTTCGGGGTAGGCGTAGAGGTCGGAGGTCGAAGCTCGGCTATTCGGCGGTGTCGCGCAGCAAGTGGCACGGTGGAGGAGATCGACGGAGTCACAGATCCGGAGGCACGGCGAGGCTGTGGGGCGCGAGCTCGCAGTAGAGATGAGATCTCGGCTTCATGGCGTCGGCGCGGCCCTCCATGGGGAGGAGCAGAGGAAGGGACAAGGAAGAGAGGTGGTGGCGGCGGCCGCCGCGTTTTATACGGGCAGGCTCACCGGTCGGTCCCTGCAGAGCGAGCACCAGAGGAAAAACTAGGCAGGAGCATGAGGCTGCGAAAGGGAGCCAGGCGCCTAAGAGGAAGAAGAGCAGGGGAGGGGGCGCCGACCACCGACTGCCGACGGGAGCAGAAGGACCTGTGTGAGGGAGGTCGACGGCCTGGACTAGGAGGAACCAAAGAAGGCGTGGCCGCGTGGGCAACTGGCCGAGTGGATAAGGTAAGAGGATTAAGCTTCATCGGTGTTTTATTTACTTCTCATGTATACTCATTTTTGTAATATAATAATATTACCTCTTTTCTCTTTCTTATTCTTCAGTTAAGGATACATCATTAATATGTTTGTTCTAAAATGAATATAATGTTTTGGTCAATAAGTAAACAGTTATACACATTCATATAACATATATGACTAGGACTCATGACCTTATTCATATGAGTTATAAAAAATCACATTTAGCGATAATATGAAGTCCAATAATAAAGGCTAATTAATTTTAACTCATTATGGACTTATAATAGGATAATATCATATTATTGTCAATATTAACATATATGTGCACTCATCATAAAATGAACAACAACATTTAAGTTTTAATATCGAAAACACAAATAAATACGCAACATTCCTACCTTAGTTTGTCATAATGTTTGATATTTTTTCTCATGTTGCAACGCATGAGCAGTAAACTTTTTACCTATTGTTCTCGTCCATCCATTTTTAGTCTGTTCTGCTTATTAACCGGCTTATAAACTAGCTGAACAGGCTAGAAGGAGCTAGAAAAAAGGCCAGAAGGACGAGAGGAGAGCACAACGATGACGCAGAATGTGGGCCCATCGACGGTGGTGAGGTGGAGCTCCATCACGGGCTACGGGCTGCGATGACGAGGCAACGCTCGATCTAAGCCATGAGAATGAGGCGTCACTTGGCTGCAGACCATGAGCCATTACTGAACCGAGGCGAGGAAAAGATGAGGCATGTGCCTGGTTGAAAAGATAAGGCGAAGAAAAAAACGTGAAAATGTGAAAGAAATATGTGGACTAAATGAATAAGAAAAAAAAGCAAATTAGCAATCCATGTTTTTTTAAAAAAACAATCCTACACTACACGTCACTTTAGCCACTCAGAAAATATTATGACAGATTAAGTTTTTTTATGGTATATAAGAAGTTTATGGTAATTCATTGCATAAGGGGTTCAAATAAACTACTATTCCCTTCATTTTGAACTACATGTCATTTTATTTTTCTACAGATACAACATAAAAACTAAATATATGAAAAAGTTCAGACATCTTAAAACTAAATATATTAGAATGTATTGTACGGTAAGAAGTCTGTTTTTGAAGCTAATTGTAATATAGTGTTTTTATATGTAATACTAAGACGAATTCAAAAGTATGGTGGTCACATAGCATGGTACATCCCGTTGCAACGCACGGGCATATTTGCTAGTCTATTACCTAATAATAAAGAAGCAAAATTTCAGCCCATTTTTTTGGTCTATCTATTTTTTTGGTCCACCTTCCGAGGATAGAGAGTTTCTTCCGTACGAACTTATATATATAACACGTGAATAGCTCTTATCTACCGTGATATGGAAGCAGATTACAAAACATATTTGGTCGCTTGTCTAACGCGACACGGAGTTCGACTCCAAAACGCATTGGGTATGAGAGTTGTGGATAGCTGAGATATATGGTCATACGAGTCGTAGGGTTTCAAGACACGAGTTACTGGATGAGTTTGGGAAAGAAAAGAAAATAAAAGGAAAGGACAGAAAAATAAAAAGGAAATGAAAAACGAAAAAATAAAACTAATCCACTTTTTTTACCTTCATCGTCCTGATATGAGTGCAGTCCTCGTCAGGCCACGAGAGGTCCGATCATGCACGCCACGGCGTTTTATTTTGAAGTAGTTTGTCTCTTTTTTTTTTTTTATCCTTTTGTGGTGGTTTTTCATCGGGGCATGCTTCCAGTTTTTCTTTTCTTTTTTTAAGGGGTCGATTAAGTTTCCTTTTTTCTTTATTCCTCCATTACATGCTCACATATGCTTCCAATTTGTTGGTTATATATGTGTGGTTACGCACGCCCTCTTATTTGTTTTTAAATAATAAATAAAAATATAATATTATGAGCCATTTGAACTATTGATTATTTTCTAATAAACAAATATTTCTACAACTAAATAATTGATATAGTTTTGATTAGAAATAAAATGTATTTTATTAAAATTTGGACAGCTAATAGTCCAATTAAGTGAATCACGATTAAGTTTCCTTTTTCTTTATTCCTCCATTACATCCTCACGTATGCTTCCAATTTGTTGGTTATATATGTGTTGTTACGCACGCCCTCTTATTTGTTTTTTAAATAACAAATAAAAAATAAAATATTATGAGCCATTTGAACTATTGATTATTTTCTAATAAACAAATATTTCTACAACTAAATTATTGATATAGTATTGATTCGAAATAAAATGTATTTTATTAAAATTTGGACCAGCTAATAGTCCAATTAAGTGAATCATAGAAATTGAAATCTTGAGTAGATTATCTAATCTAGCCTAAATAAATGTATCTTCGTAATCCTGCATTTAAAGACTAAAAAGATTCTCCAAACATAAATATTAGCAGATAATCAATCTTTGATGCGTAACTCCTCGCTGACTTTAATCGAGAGATTAGAACTGCAAAATTCTATAGAACCTCAAAGAAAGTCACCGAACTCAATTTAACTTTAGCAACACTTGGATAGTATGAAGATTGAAGTTTTTATGATTACATCTAAATATCTCTATGGTTTGCAATGGGAAAAAATATTAATACTGTATTTTAGTTGCAAACAGGATTTATATGGCATCATCATATTTGACTTATATTATGGATGGCATGGTCATCTTGGAATAACTTATATCTTTTAAATTTCAAAGGTACACCATAAATATATATATACCTATTACTGATCTTTATGAATATTTGATTTATATTGTTTTCTTCCGTTGCAACGCACGGACATATTTCCTAGTCTATACCTAATAATA
The DNA here is from genome assembly GCA_015844335.1 of Chrysopogon serrulatus. Lineage (NCBI taxonomy): Eukaryota > Viridiplantae > Streptophyta > Magnoliopsida > Poales > Poaceae > Chrysopogon > Chrysopogon serrulatus. The sequence continues at coordinate 22,176 of JADLZL010006820.1, read as the reverse complement.
AAAAGACAAAATTTCTGCCTCTTTTTTGGTCTGGCCCATTCTATTTTAGTCTAACTACCTGATCCACTCGCTCTCTATTACAGACCCACTCAACCGTATGCACTGATTTCTGGCCCACTAAGAGCCCATAGCTACTGCAGTCACCAGCGCTCGTGCGTGGCCCATCGAAGGCCCAGTCCAAGCCACCAATAAACTACACAAAAGCAAAGAAAAGCCAAAAAAAACACTTGACAACAATACAATTCGAACCGTGGTCTTCAGACCACATGAATCACGATCTAGCCACCACACCACGCTAACTCATGTTTAGTGAAGTTCCTTTTATTTGTGATGTAGTTTGGATGACAAGAATGGCTAGCAAGACAAAATAAATGAATAAATGAAAATGTGGTATTGCATAAACACATGTAATGTTTAATTGGATTCCTTTTATTTATCATGGATGGTGCATAACAAAAATAACACTTATGGCTGTCAAGACAAAATAAATAAAATAAAACTATGAAAATATAGTATTGCATACTCCCTCCATATTTAAAAAGAAGAAGTTTTGAACAATGACATGGTCTCCAAAGCATAACTTTAACTTCCTATTTTTATACAAATATTTATCAAAAAGTGATATGTGTATATTTTTATGAAAGAATTTTTGAAGATAAATCTATTCTTATGGTTTTATATTTTTAAACTCAACGACTTAAAGTTATTCATGATTTATATTTCCAATATTTAACTCAAGCTTTGTCCATAATGATTTTTTTTCGAGTATAAAGGGAGTATATTAGAATAAAAACACTATTCTGGTTAGCAACGGAAATAGACAGTTGCAACATATGAATACATTTACTTTTTAAATATTAAAGGAGAATAATAAAAACATTGGTTGCTGCTCCCTATTGCCTGTGCCCACCTCAGCTCCTTCGAGTTCAGTGTCAGGCTCAGCCTCAAGGCTTTCCGTCTCGGCAAGTTTGTACATGCAGTCCCTCAACGCCCTCCGCGCGCACCCGTACCCTTCCTTGGTGCTCATGCTACTCGCCTATGGCGATAAATCCTTTTTTCCCAGCTTACAAAACCCAATTATCAATTTGTAAAAACATGTCATTGCATTTTATGGAGGATAATACAATAAAGAATAGAAAAGAATATACATTTAAAGTTGAATGGGAAACAATTTTAAGTGTCTGACAAATCCTAGACTAGATACACACGAAGAATAATCTATATATCTTCAAGGCACATATTCGTTAAAAAAACATATAACACCTATAAATTCCACTGCAATGTATAAGTATGTTTACTAATTTTTTTGTCCCATTATCTCCTTCGATATGTAGGTCTCTCCACTCACCACTAGCATAAAGAGTTTTGGCCAGATCTACTATAAAGAGTAGTATACATAATGCAAGAGTCCTAATTGACTTACTTTTCTGTCCATGATGTGATGACTCATGCTTAAGATACTTCTGATTGCAGTACAAAGTTCGATTCTAAGATGTGTTGAAACAAATGACAGCCATTGCAATATACAATCACATCTTAAAGACATAATGGATTCTTTTGTCTGTATTTTTATACTTCTTACAATATGTTTTCGCCTCTCTCTCTATCTCATATGTGATCAGACTCATGGCTCATGTTCATAGGCCTTACGTAGGATACAAAGTCCAATTTCAAAGTGTATTAGAATATACAGATGATATGGTCACCAAACAAATCTTCGTATCATAAATCATCTATGTAACCAACTAATACTTATACGTCCCGTTGCAACGCATGGGTATGTTTTGCTAGTAATACTAAAAAGACAAAAAATTTCTCCATAATTTTTTGGTCTGGCTATTCTATTTACGCCAACCGTCTAGCACCTACTCCCCTTCGCGTTGTGTCTGTGCGTCAGTTTTTTAATTTTTGTTTTGGTCGACGCGGAATCTGCCCAGGAGTCGTTCTATCGGAGTCCGCCCGGGAGTCACTGCTTTTCCGTTTTGTTCACGTAAAGAACAGTTGCTTTCCGTTACTATGTCCGGCCGTGCTTTCCTTTGTTCCCACGTCCACCCACCTCTAAAGCACCTCATATTTTCTTATCTATTATCTACTAGTAAATATACCCATACGTTGCAACAGAAAAAATAAAAACTATCAAACATTAATGGAAAACGATAATAAAAAAATGGTACATATTATGTTTGTTTCACCATTTACATGAAATTTAAAAAGCTATAATTTATTTTATGATGAGTACGTTATTACTTATTAGACAACAATATGACAATGTATTACTAAGCCTGAATTAAAAATACAATTTTGATAGTTTTTCTTCTATTGCAAACCACATAAACATTTAAATGTAAATAAAATAAAAAGATGGAAACATAATACAACCGACACTAAAACGAATACGGAAGAGTTGAACAAAAAAAAAAAAAAAGATAGAAATTTTGCCTATATATATAGAAAAATTCCATCCTACTCTTAGGGAGTAGTTACTCTTATGTTAATATCTCTAAATTTAAGGTGTATATGAACAAACAAAGTGTATGTATATAAAGTATATAATTATACTAGACTATCTATGATAGTATATATATCAAGTATGCATGCATACATAGAGTATGTGGTTATACTTATTTTATATATTACAGTAAGTGGTATTTTCGTAATATATTAAAAAGTATGGGTTTCTCTAAAAATTTTTCGCATAGAAAGATTTGAAGTATCTTAGTATGAGTATATAAACATACTCAAAATGATAAATAAGTATAAATACATATGTAATATGTTGTTTTGAAGATGAGAAAAACTACTGGCGGAGTAAGAAAACCTCTTCCTGAGGTCCGTCAAGCCAGTCCATGGGAGACGTCGGGGGTGCGCTAACGGGTTTTTTTTTTTTTTTTGATAGTACAGTACACTACCTTGGCCGGAGTAGTATACTCCGTATATTTGTGCATGTTGAGACGTACCACGTACGTGTACAGCCCTACTACTTGGAAGCCAGTATATAAATATGCTAATATGCTAAAGAGTCACGTACTCAAGGGTTTTTAATATAGCTGACCTATTACATCGATGTAGTCATAAATACGTACTAGTATATATTATTACTATTACAATTTTAATTGATCAGGGTATGTTCACATACGTACCATTATAAAGTATGTATTCATACTTTATTTTTAATATAAATACGTACGTATTCCTACTTTATTTTCATAATATAAGAGTATATATTTATACTTTTTTAAAAGGAGTATATAGGGATACTGTTTTCATGAAAGTACGTATGCATATACATTTTAAAAGGAGTATACAGGCATACTTTTTTTTCCATAAAAGGGGGTACATATGCATACTTTTTAAAAAGAGTATATGTATGCATACTTCTTATAAAAAGTATGTACCACGACATCAAAAAAAATTATGAAGTTATGCTAGATCTAATAATCTGATTATCTAAGCATACTCTAGTCTTACTCTAGTCTTCAAGTATCAGTATACTCTCATAGTCTCGAGTGGAGAACAAAACCATGGAAAAGAGCCGGAAAGGGGACAGAGTCACCGGCGCTTCGTGGCTTGGATCCACCACGGAGGACGGTCACAGCCGTAGCGACCACTGACAAGGGGAACACGCCGGCCACCGTGCCCGCCATGCGTGCACCAGCTGGAAGAGGGAGGAAGGCTGCCGTGGAGGAGAGGGTTGCCACCGGTTATGGGGAAGAGGCCCATCAGGAAGGAACGGGATGGAACATGGTTGAAGGAGGACAGCCGCCGCCCCATGGCCCGTGCTCGTGCGGCTCGCTCGTTCGTGGTGACGCCGCAGCCCACCCACGACGGCTCGCCCCACAGAGACGGCGGTGACCCACCGAGTTCCTCCATGCTGCCAGGAACGAGGCGCCATCGAAGCACCTTCACTGTCACCGTCCGCACGATCTAGACCTGCCGCGCCAGGGGATGGGGGGGGAGGCTCTCGCTGCCGGTCGCGCCGCCGCCGGGAACCGTGGCGCGCGCTGGCCTGGCCACCCCGCTGTCGATAGGGGCACGCGGAGCGGATGGCCTGGCCGCGCCGCCGTCGGGGTCCGAAGAGCGCGCTGAAGAGCAGCCGCCATCAGGCCCATGCCCACTGCACCGCCACCGCTGGAGAGGACGGGAGGGAGCGCCGCCGCTAGTGGAGTCGAGGATGGGAGGGCACGCCGCCACCGATGCGGACGGAACCAGCGAAGTCGCCGCCGCCGGATATTTCTCGTGGCTGGGGATAACGCCGCATATAATATTGTATCAAATAAATTAATGGGTCTATTTATTGAACCCGCTAACTAATTAGGCTCACATCATACGTACGTGTACGACGGTGAAAACGGCGTCAATGGCTGATGCTCGGATGCCTATTCTAAAACACCTTTGTCCATCATTCGTCGTTTTTGAGTTGCCAAATTTGTTTATTTCTTTGTCTTGCGCTTTTTGCGGCGCATGTCGGCGGTCAGCGCGGACTGGCTGCCCTGGGTACCCACCCATCCAGACGCATTGTTGTTCCAGTCCTTCGTCACGAAGATAGCCCTGCAGACGGCGCCGTCATGGACCAGTATATATGTCGACATCGATGGACACGTCGAGAACACGACGTGATCCACGTCCCAGACATGCGACGCAGCCGAGACGGCCGGCAACAAAGGCAGGTTCGACCAGCACCTTGCTTTGTCGGAGTTGGAGTTGACCAGGTCAACCACCTGTCCAGGGTCCGAAGCGGACAAGACCGAGAAGCTAGGAAAGTATTTTCCTAGAACAAGATCAAGAAGCATCATGGCCATGCTGATATCAGTCTCGATTCATCACCAGCACTGATCCGTCGTCCATTGTTTAATCCTGTGTACTGTTTCCCCTAGCTAGCTATGGACAATGTATATATTAATCTAATCTAATCAAATCTAATGTAAATTGATCTGTAATCTAATCTAATCAGCATCCTATAAAAAGCGTGAGTATTTTTTAAGGAAACTCCGGTTCGATCCAAACGTCGTTTTATTCGGGTCCTCTATCATCTAGGGCGTAAGATCTGGGACCACATATTTTCTATTAAAGCAAGCAAGGAAGGAGACAAAGGATCTTGGTGGCCGTTCGTAGCTGAGCACATGCGCCTCGCCCGCGGCTGCATGCTACGACGCCGACGACCACCGTACCCAACGGTCAATGGCCTGATCAGCGATCGATCACAAGGGCCATCATGCTCACGGTCATTTCATGTCGGTCCTCTCTACGCGTGCGCCGCGCGCCGTTTTGTTAACCCGCCGGTTACGTTTATCGCCACCACGTGTAGCTCATCCTCGCAGCTGACCACGTAGCCAGGATGACAGGATCATGCTGATATCCTCACAGCTCGCAACCAACTAGCAGTACACTAGTACGAACACCTCACAAATCTGCACCAAATCAAGGAGAGAGGAGCTAGTAAAGTATTTTCCTAGAACAAGATCATGCTGATATCCACTTTTTCCTTTTAAACCAACTAGCAGATGTCCATGCGCTGCTATGAGATCATCAAAATTTAAAAGCAATTCAATACAATAAGAGAAAAAAAATAATGGATTAGGGAGTCTCAAAATTTTCAGAACAAACAAAAGTGTAAAAAACAGTGCCACATTCTAAGCCACACTGATAACAGTGTCAACGAGTGTCTCTTTTACAAAAAAATTCTGAACCAATTAGAGGAACATTGGGTTTTTTTTAGATCATTGGATACCAATCTATCTAATCCTAACATGTTTTGAGCTACAAAGAGACTTGAGCACCAATTCGATCTGTAAGTGTAAAATCAAAGGAGAAATGGTGAACAGTACATTTTGATCTGTATCTGCTGATCCATTAGTAAAAATAAAGAGAACAAATCTATAACAAAGAAGACGGTTCCTACTTTGCAGGGACTTTGTTTCAAAAAAAAAAAAACTTTGCAGGGACTTAAGTTCACCTTCTCTGTAAGGCCAATATGCTTTGCACTTTGGAGATGTGTGCATGAATATATATCTCTCTAAAAACTGGGTTAATAAGCATAAAAGTACATATAATTCAGCAAGGTCTTGTAAGAACACATTCTTTTGAAAAGTCAAGATTACAGTTTAAATCTTTGTTCTTTAACGATAAAAAATGGTGAAGACGCTCTCGTCATAGCCAGAGAGTTGTTTCGTGTTCAGGCTGGTGACATGCATTGTAGCTGCAAAGTGCTTCCATCACCTTGGTGAAGGTACCAGCCTTATTGCATAAGATCTTGAGGAACCAGCTCAATCTGACACTGCGAAGATGTTTGGCAAAGTGAGTCTATGAGGATCAACGAACACTAAAAATTCTGCTGCAAAGTAGAGATGGAACAGTAGTTAATATTTTCAGGTTTTCTGCTCTCATTCATTCTAAGAAACTTCTGAGCTTAACCTTTCAGTACATGATTGGCTGATAGTTTAAGTCTAAGAATATTCTACTACATAAAAGTCAATTTGAGGAAATTAAAATTTTATTGCTTCAAGCAACTGCTGGTGGTACTTAGATACTGAAAGTGTGAAAGTGACTACATTAGTATTCAGATACTGAAAGAGCCATATTTTTCAAAACGGTATCTGAATTTTTTGGTTCCGGTGATGCATAATAGTGGCTGCCGCTTTCTTCTTCTAGTGGAATTCAAGATGTTTTTGTCGTAGCGCTTGTTTTTTATGTTTACGCAATTGTGCATACCTCTCCCACTCCCAGGCGTAATTGATGTTTCAAAATTACCGAAGTGCTAATCAACCTATATCAAAATTACTCAAACAAGTACAGTAATTATTCATGGTGTTTGAAGTGGCCGGCAAGACAGATGTCACTATTTGGAAGCCTAAATGTTTTTCCACAAAGGACATCTCTAACAACTGATTCAGTACTCCACAAAAGAGTACTTAAACCAAAGAAAATATCAAATCTTTCACTATTTGGAAGCCCATGCCCTCAGTCGCACATCCCTGAATCCCTGATCAGGTGCTCAGCGTCCAGGCGGACTGCTCCAACAGATTCTGCGTAGCGAGGATATAGATCTCGCCAGTGAGCGCTGTCACCTTGCCGGCTCGAGCAGATCCCGCGGAGAAGACCTGGCTGGTCGCGCGCATCTCCTTGGCCCGCCTCCAGGTGCCGTTGAGGAGGAGGAGGGTGGGGGCCGCCTGGCGGATCCTGATGCTGACCCATCGCTCGCACATGGAGGAGCGCGAGGGCCAAGGGCGACGGCTCGCGAGGACGGGGCTGGAGGTGCCGATGGTGGCGCGCGAGGGGCGAGGACGGCGCACTGGGATCGCGAGGGAGACGAACTGATGATTGGAGCCATGGTATCTTCATGCGGGGGAGCGATGGTGAGGCGACCGGGGGGGCGAGGCTGCCATGATCACAATGTTTGGCATGTGGTTTGTGGTTGCCGTGATCAGTGGGAGTAAACAAAGGAAAGAAAAAACGGAAGGGGGAGAGAAGGCATCGCATGAGCGGAGGAAGAGGCGAGCCGTAAAATTTTTCGCGCGAAACCATTCTAACCTTTTTACTTTTTTTATTAGTTGCAGAGAAATTTATTACATATTAGCATTTGTGACACCTGCATGACGAAAATATTAGTGTCAAAAACCATACGCCTTAAACCATGCTTTGTGTCGCTTATATATTCACGTCATAAATCTATGACATTGGTTCTGAAGTCACAAAGGTTTATGACATCTGTTTCTACGTCACTGGTTCTTGAAATATAAATTTAGCCCATTTGTATTCTATAATCTATATCCATTTGCATACTGCACAGATTTTAATTAGACAAACCCATTACAAATATAAGCGGAGCACATTTACATTGAGGCCCAATTCAAATGTTAAATCAACCTGTTTGAATACATCAATATCAATGTTCATAAATAGTTGAGTTTCATTCATGACCAAATCCAATGTAACAATAAATAAATAATCCTATTCTATTGTTTTGGGGCTCTCTTCACGTCCTCCTGAGCCAGGCAGGCAACGGTTTGCAGCACATTGCCAGGCAGCACTTGAACATTTCACCCATCACAAAACTGTCCACAACAACAACAAAAAAAAGTAAAGAAATTGTCAAGAACTGATAGCACTCGCCCACAAAATAAAATAAGTTGGATGAAGATCAATCTCAAAATAACAATCATATTATCAAGACGATGCATAAGTCTTCATGTTGATAAATATTGGCATGTAAGTATGCCTTCTAGACCATACAGATTTCAGCCACACGCAGACAGCAATAGATAGTAGTCTACCAAAACTAAGTAGACCAAGCACTTGGAATAAACAGATAGACTATGCAGGCAAACAAGGACAGAACAGCAGTCACTGAACTGAGAATGCAACATTGAACCATGGGTACACTGAACTAAAAAAGACAGAGGCTGCAGCTGAACCATTTAACTACTAGAAATTCTAGTAACGAATGGAACGAAGACCTAGCTACCAGCCAAAAAGAAAAACATGAGATCAAGGATACATGGGAGGTTTCTTAAAAACTCTTTACCTTGATGTACACTGAGACTCTATTACTGGCTAGCAGCTAACAAAGCTATATGTAGTCCTCAAATAATTGAACCATCACAGCCTGCAGTATTTCCTGCATCCTTTCAGCCCTGCAACATCACATATCGATACATATCAGTTAATTAAAATCAGATCAAATTAGCAAGTAATCAGTTCATTCAAAAGGCAAAAGGACAGAATGACCGGTATATATACAACTACTACAAAAGTTGACTGGCACTAATAGCCTAACATGTTCTCCAGGTCTTCTTCATTTACACCAAAATGAGCCTAGCTAGCAGCCATGCCAACCGCAATTGGAGGCTTGTCTTGTTACTGATATGCTATGACCAGCACACTTGTGTTTACTGCTTATGCAACAATAGCGCATTAGATACATGCATTATATTTGTTACTTTCTGGGGAATATTATTATCTAGCCAAAAATAGTTTTGACATTAAGTGATACTGATACTAAATGAATCCAAAATTGCCAAAAGAAATTTATTTTCAGGCAATATGGATCAGAAACAGAGAAACAACTCAATTCACATATCCGTCAAAAATAAAACTAGATAATGATCATATGTGCAAATAAAATAAGCCAGCAATTCCCATTGCGATCTCGATCTCGATCTCTCTCTCTCTCTCTCTCTCTCTCTCTCTCTCTCCATGCATGCAAGGTTAGTTACAGTAGGCAAGACAATTGCATTGTGCAACATCAAACAAATATATAAGGCATCATAGGAGACATCTTATGAAACTTACAAAAATAGGATGATCTACTGCAACCACAAGCCTCAGATCTTTATCCGAACCAGACAAATCCTATAAAGAAGCATCCACTTTGAGAGCTAACTCAGAGTAATCAAACAATCTGATTAATGTGCTTCTTCGAGGCTTATAGCCACAAGTCATGGACACCGTTTTTCTAGTGTCAGGATTTTATTAACCAAATAGTAACTTGCACTACTAACCTGACATGCTTTCTACCAACTAAATGCTCGAGTTAGCTATTCGGCGTTAACCAAGCTGCGAGGGCACTGAAAGACCAATGGCAGGAGACGGTTCTTGGGAACGAGCTATTAGGTGAACCTTGCAAAGTAGGGAGGCGATGGCATACTTCAGGATCCCGCAGATCCGTTGTAGGAGTGCAGCTTGTACACGGACACGCCGACCCTGAGTGCCTCCGCGTCACCCGTCCCTGTTCCAGCCTCAACGCGTGGGGAGACAACGAGGCAGCGGCGCTCCGAACTGCAGGAAAGAGGACGGGAGCCAGATCCAGTCAATCTGAGATGGAGGTTGGGGACTAAAAGATGAGAGAGAGAGGTGCAGAGATGCCCACCGTGGCCGTCGTCACGACCTGCGCGCTGCCGGATCTGGAGTTTGGGAGACCCGGGTGCGACATGGCTGCAATGCTGGATCTCGAAGGGGCAGCACGGAGAACGTCAGCCTGGCCATGGGGTGGCCAGCCCGGCCAGGGGCTCGGCGGCGGCATGGCTAGCAGCGGCCGTGTGGCGCGTAGCCACGGCCTGGCCGGCAACCCGGCGGTGCACCCATCCATGCCCGGCCATGGGCGGCGGCGGCCGGCATGGACAGGAGAGCCGGCTAGGGCACGACAGCCTGCCTAGTGCGAGGGGGCGCGTGACGCGGGGAGAAGGAGGAGAGGGCGCCAGTGCTACACGGTACACGCAGATAAGCTGGGAGCAGCGGGTTGCCATGGGAGGAGCAGTAGGGAGCGGCGTCGGCGTTGAGAGGGACCCGCCACGACACAGAAGACCGAGAGAGCCCACGGTGGGGAGGAGATAAGGTGCCGCCGGGGCTGGCTCGCGTGCGTGGTGCGTGGTGCGTGCGTGTGTGGGTCTAGTCGTGCGTGTGCGCATTTGGCGTGGGCTGTGTTACTATGTTCGTGGCATTTTCTTTTTATTTTCTTCTTTTTGTTAATTAAATATTTATTTAGAAAGCAAATTGTCAAGTACACAAACAATTATATATACTGTACATATGTATACAAATATATGTGCATATATATACACAAATACATTTGGCATGAATTGAGTTTCCACACTAAAAAGTAAGATACGCATGTTTTTTTTTTATTTAATTGCCCAATTCAGCCATGAATAGATCATAACATTTATCTATTGTTATTCATATATAGGTATAGGTGTATACTTTTATCTTATTTGAAATAATTAACAATAGATAATATTTATATACTTTATATACATCTTGATTTCTTTAATTGTCGGTTACTAGAATGATATATGATTATAAACAGGATTAACAACTTAGATCAACACCTACGGTGTTACTAGACCGGTCTTGGTAGTTAGACTGCATTCCACCTCGGATAATCAATAAATAAGTTGTGAGACACCATCCTATCAAATTACATTTTGTGACATGGCAAATATTGTCACAACATACACTTGAACTAGTTTTAAGATATTTTTTGTGACATACATTTACTTATGTCACTAAGTTTGATGCCTCTAGAAAAATGTCATAAACTAGTTGATTTAGTAACTTTTTGACCTGAAGTTATGCTATAAATTTCATAAACCGACACATTTATTGTAGTGACATAATGTAGTATTCAATGGAAAAAATAAATCTAGAACAAAGGTGGATCAATGGTAGATTGCCTTGTTAATCTTAGCGACATCATTCACGTCGATAGTCTTGCACCATTTTTTGGCTGGTTTCAATGCTAACCCTTTGTTGGCTCGATTGTCTCACTAATTTAGATAAGGGAGAAATATTATTAGAGAAAGGAAGATTGATTATTAGTTTGTTATAGATATAAGGGCCACATGGTTGCTTCGTATGATATATCATTAATTTTGGTTAGATTTTCTTGTCCAGCCCGTGGGCTCCCCCTGAAAACGATTGTCACACCCCTGGTGTTAAGCATGCATTTGTATTGCATTTCATAAGCATAAGTATCATCATGCATCAACACTCATAACAAATGAAACATCATCTCATGTGCATATTTGTTTGAATTGAATTTTGCCATGTATGTTTATAATCATGATAAAAGAGCGTAAGTGTTTGATGTTTGGTCACTAAAACAACTTAGACATAATTAGTATGAAAAATGAAGCCATGTTTATGTTGGAAGATTTTCCAAATTTCACCAAATTCCAAAAAATGTTATATTGATTTTTAAAAGCAATTATTCTTTGGAAAATTGTAATTCAAAATCTAAAAGAAATTAGACTTTGACCTTTAAAAGTGAAATGTTGCTCTCTTCAAAAGCTACAACTTTTATTTTGGCGTCAAGTCTTGAAAATGCTTTTAAATTGCTCAAAATTTGGCTTCTTCTAGGGCTATTTTTAAATTCAAAAAAAAAAAAAAATGAGAGGGCAACCGCCCGGGCAACACCCGTCACAGCCCGCCCAGCCCGCGCGGACCAGCTGCCCTGACCCGCTCGCCCGGTGGTGGGGCTGCCGAACAACGGGACAGCCGGCGTTCGACCGCGCTCTAAGGCTATCCGCACTCATGGACCTCTATATTCATCCTCTATACTGTCTGGTCATCAAAATTCTCTCCTCTATACTCATTTATCCCGCATCCATCCATCCTCTATATCATCCTCTATCCACTATGGGCCCACTTGTCACTTTATCTAAATATATCCATGTGAGATCTAGTTTTGAAGGATTTATTGAAACGAATTTAATGGTGCAATCGAAATTTAATTTGATTTAGTGGTTTGTGAGTTATAACATTTTTTAGTTGGTTCAACGCGTGGGACCCACCTCTACCTGACTGCTGCGTCCCTGCGCGTGCGCGATAGCGGCCGCTCTGTACGTCCGCCACAGACTCCGGATGGAAGCTCGTCCGCAAGTTTACAGTTTCTTTTAGAGTACCCCGCTGCAGAGAAAATTCCGATAAACAGGTCCTGCAAGTTGGTTTACAGGCTCCCGCGTGCGCCTGCCTTCTCGCTTTTCCCCACACTCGCTCGCTCTCCCTCCCTCTCGCTCTCACCCTCGCACCCGTACTAGCAGCGCCGCCCAGCGGCCTGCCCGCCACCGCCATCGCCCCTGCTTTCGCCACCTCACGCACCCGCCACCTTTCCGCGCCACCTGGCCGTCATCATCGTCGCAAGATGAGGGCCAATTTGGCCTTTTCCTCCCCCGTGCCATGGCCGGAGCTCTGGCGAGCTTGCGGTCCGCGCGGCCAACCGTGCCCCGCTCCCTCTTTCTCCCCTATCTCCCTTGTTCCGAGGTCGCTAGGACCCCTGCAGGCCGCCGGTGAGCTCGATTCACCCGATTGGGGCCTCTGCTCATCGCACCGCCGCCTCGCCGTCGTGGCATGCACCGCCGATTGGCTGGTGATTACGAATCAAAGAGACAAAGCTTTGTCCATTATATTGTTTATTTAGTCTTGGTCGTCAAAGTGCAGCTATGTGAAGGCATAGGGCACTCACTCTTCTTGGCTGTGCATACCACACACTCTTCTTGCAGCCTCTGCATTGCATTACTAGAGATGGCCAGAGAAATGGAAGGCAATGCAAGGAAGGCCACTTCTTCACCTGCCTTGTTGCGTATGCATCCATGCTTACTAGCTTCAGAGATAGATGTAGAGCTGCATGCATGCATGTATCGTCCAATATCCTTCTGTTTAATTGCTTCGTTCTAACAGGCCCTGATGATGCATGCCACTCTCCCTATACGCTGTAGCTCTGTAGCTAGCTGAGTGTACTTACGTTCACTTCCAAATACTCAATGGGCTATTTTTTTTTTCATGCTTCAATCAGGATTCAGGAGAGAGGAGCGCATTAATGATTCAATCAGGTGTGGACCCATCCATGACAGCTACTGAACCGAGAAATGGTGGCGCCGATGATGGGCCCCAGCCATGGACACCGAATCTTGAGGGTGGTGGTGGACTACTACGTATGTGATTAGAGAATGTTGGTGCTCACTTTAGTGTGTACACAATTTTATTGCCGTGCCATAAAGTGCCACGTGCAGCCGCCAACGTTGCGGCTCTACCTGTTCGTGTACCTATCGTCGTTGTCGCTGTCGGTAGGCCAAACAAATAATGGGGCCCAATATCAGTGGCAGCTAATGCGAGACCACCGGGTTACTCTTGTTTTCGAATGCAACGTGATGTACGGAATCATCATATCATCATATATAAATTAAAATTAAAATAAAAATAAAATAACCCTGTCCGATCCCCAACGACATTGGCAGTTTGTTTGGAAATAAAATAAGTAATGACATGGCATGAGGGAACATATAAGTATAGATTATTTCATAAAAAGGTATGATAACTCCAGAAGTCTTTCTTTACCTGGCCGCCGACTTATCTTTCGCGCCGCCGATTCACCTAGCTAGGCGTAGTAGGTGCTGATGCAGTAGCCGTATTTTTTTTTTAAGACCCAGTTACAGACTCAGACACTCATATACACGAGCGCACACTCACTCCTATGAACACACGTACGCACACCCTATCTCTATGAGCACCTTCGAAGAACTGAGATGGGCCAAGCAAATCTCGAGATTGATGAAGTCACCACAGGCGCCTCGCTGTCGACGGGCACATCGCCTACCGAGCACCCGTGTCAAGTATAGGATTTGAACCCGAGTGGACAGGTTCCATCACAAAGAATCCAACCAGCTGAGCTATCGCTCGGTTCGCAGTAGACGTATTTGTTTTAGCGAATTACTTATTCAATGCTATTACCACGATATTCTCGTAGTTGTTGACACGCTAAGATTCAAAGGTCACAAAGAAACTTATAGTAAGAAAAGATTAAATATAAATATACCTGACTCGATTCAGTCTTTTTTTCTTCCCTGATCCTTGCTCGATTCAGTCCTGCCATTGTGCTTAGGGTCCAAGCACTAGCATAGCCGCCTTTGAGTAATATTTTATCATACGCTGATTAATGGCGATATTTACATACCGATTCACATTTTTACCCAATACATCAAGCTACGGTGAAAACCAAACAGCAATCACCCCATGCATTGCTACTACTAACGAATTTTCTTCTGCGTTCCCGTTTGCCCTCCCACGAGACTTGCGTCACCGCCGCCGCCTTTAGCGTCGCCGCCACCGCCATCCACCCCCGCTGGTCTCCCTCCCTTTCCCTCCAGCATCTCGCCGGGGTTGAAGGAGATCCATTGTTTTTTAATAAATTTTCTCTATTATATCTAGTCATTAGGTTAGAGTTTTCTCTATTACAACTTGGGGTGTTCTCCTGAGCCCTGACACTTTTTTTTGTTGTTGTGCTCTGTTCGTTCAACGAAGAGTGCTCTTCAACGAACATGCACGAAGCAGAGTTCAGCTGCATTCAGATAAAAGGATATGTATGTCAAAAAGAGATATTTGAAAACTGATAGGCCACAATAAATGACAGTACTCAAATAAAAACTCCAGCTAAAATGGAAACACCTAGATTCAATATAATTGACCTCACTCATGAGCATCTATAAATTATAGGCAGTAATAACCATTATAATAAACAGACATAGATCTTCTCAAGAACAGTAGCACATTATAATAGATTGGCTTACTGTGCTGGTGAAGTGATCCCAACAGAGTGAATATACAATAATATTAACCTTGTATTACTAAGGATACATGCATGCTTCACAGATATTAAATGCCAAATGCTAGAAAACTGATGCCAAATGCTTCACAGATGTCAAAGGACATAGAAAATTCACAAGCGATATGAGTGTTCCATCCAATTTGTCCCTGTTCATAACTGCGGCATGGACTGAACCTCCGGCCGATGTGCGACCCATCAGAGGTGTCCTATACCATCATGCCCAACATGGCCTACTTCGAGTTCCTCCCCACGGAGGCCGCCGGCGCAGACAATGCCACGGCGGCGAGCCAGCTTGTGGAGCTCGCCCACGTGGAGGCAGGGCGCGAGTACGAGCTGGTGGTGACCACGTACCCGGGGCTGTGCCGGTACCGCGTCGGCGACGTCCTCCGCGTGACGGGATTCCACAACGCGGCGCCGGAGTTCCGGTTCGTGCGCCGCGCGAACGTGGTGCTGTCCATCGACGCGGACAAGACGGACGAGACGGAGCTGCAGAGCGCGGTGGATCGCGCGGCATCCGCGCTGCTCCGGCCGCACGGCGCCGCCCTGGCGGACTACACCAGCCGCCCGTGCGTCGAGACCACGCCGGGGCACTACGTCATCTACTGGGAGCTAGAGCAGGGATTCACTAGCACCACCGCCGACACCAAGGACGTGCTGGACGGCTGCTGCCTGGAGATGGAGGAGGCCCTGAGCTCGGTGTACAGGCAGAAACGGGTGGCAGACGGCTCCGTCGGGCCACTGGAGATCCGGGTGCTCCGGCCGGGGACCTTCGAGGAGCTCGCCGACTACGCGGTGTCGCGCGGCGCGTCTATCGGCCAGTACAAGGTGCCGCGGTGCGTGATGGCGCCGGCGGTCATTGAGCTGCTCGACTCCCGCGTCGTCTCCAGCCACTTCAGCCCGGCGTTGCCGCACTGGACACCGGGCCAGCACTTCCGATCCGATTCCGACAGGGAGAAATGCTGACGAGGCTCTGCTGCAGCAGGCTAGCAGCATCATGTTTAATCGCATTCTAATAATGGCAACAACATCTTCATTTTCTTTCGCATGATATAATTATTGCATTTTGCAACCAAATAAATCCATGGCTTCATAGGTCATTAGTCAAAGCTTGGATCAGCTTTGTGCAAAGTTCGACCTAGATACCCACACACCCCCCCAGTGCTTTGCACTCGCACCCACAAATAAAATTACACATTATTAATTGCACTTTAGCAACAATCAAAACTCCTTTTATCACGAATGTTATCCGCTTTGATTTTGTATAAGTGTAACATTTGTATTGCTTTCGTCATCTGATTAGATCAATCATCATTCTCTCTTATCACGTGTGTCATTTCCTTTGATTTTTCTTTTTTTTGTTCTATCCTTTTTTAACTAATAATCGCATTGAACCGGGTTATTATGATTTACGTGTTATTATGATTTATGTGTTGTCATAGCCCGCATAAGATTGTGTGGAAACTTTTCTTGAGTCATCATATGTAAACTCTGTATAAGGTGCAACAAAGATAGTTTCCTTAGAATCTGTCTGCTCCCCTGTGTCAAGTGTTTCAGGGTGCCGTGACACACCAACACACGATTGATAACAAAAACACAATAGGTGTTTTTTTTATCCATGCAACACTTGATTTTTAAGATCATTGGATCTAGATCAAATAAACAAAATATCCAAATCCAAATAACAAAAAAAATCTTAAATAAACAAAACAAAAAAAAACTAGTCTGATTATTTCTATGGAAGCCAAACTGAAAAATATCAAGGAGAACCAATTAAAACATACTGGAAAATAAAAAAATGATTAGATAACTATTCTAATAATTATGGTCATTCTCATTTATTAATAGTTAATTTTCATCAATTGTGCATAACTTACATCCAAACAGGAGATGTAAAATATGGTCTAACTAGGGCCTTGTTTAGATTACCTCTCAACTTCCAAGTTTTTTCACTCTCTCTCCATCACATCAATTTATACCCGCATGTAAAGAGTATTAAATATAAGTAAAAAAAATAACTAATTACACAGTTTAGTTGTACATCACGAGACGAATCTTTTGAGCCTAGTTGGTCCACGATTGGACAATATTTGCCACATACAAACGAAATGCTACAGGACTTTTCAATCTCTCTCCATCACATCAATTTCTACCCTATATATGGAGCATTAAATGTTAGTAAAAAAATAACTAATTGCATGGTTTGGTTGTAAATCACGAGACGAATCTTTTGAGCCTATTGGGCCACAATTAGACAATATTTACCAAATACAAACGAACTGCTACATGACTTTTCAATCAATCTCTTCCCCATCTAAACAAGGCCTAGATGTAATTTTAGTCCTATAAAAAATCATGGATTCACGGGTTAGTGATGTGATGGTGACTGCAGCAGACTCGCACCGACCTGCCGCATGCACACTGGTCCCGCACATCGCATGCACATGGTCTTGTGCGCGCCTCGGGAATCAAATCGTCTCCATTCACAGTGAAATCCGATGGCCATGAGAATGGCAGCCAAAAAAACACCCAAGTGGAGTATACATTTACTGTAGTACATTGAATCTACTGACCTTTTATACTGGCCTTGTTTAGATTACCCTCCAACTTCTAAGTTTTTTTCACTCTCTCTCCATCACATCAATTTGTACCCGCATGTAAAGAGTATTAAATATAAATAAAAAATAACTAATTACATAGTTTTGTTGTAAATCACGAGAGCGAATCTTTTGAGCCTAGTTGAGCCACGATTGGACAATATTTACCACAAACAAACGAAGTGCTACAGGACTTTACAATCTCTCTCCTCTCACAAATTTGTTGCCGCATATAAAGAGTATTAAATATAAATAAAAAAATAAATAATTACATAGTTTTGTTGTAAATCACGAGGCGAATCTTTTGAACCTAGTTGGGCCACGATTGGACAATATTTACCAAATAAAAACGAAGTGCTTCACGAGGAACCGTCCAAAAACTCACATGAAACTAAACAAGGCCTGATGCACAATATCAACGCCAGTACAGATCAGTTTCCACCTACTACCGCCAGTGAAACCCATGCCTGTACGGCCAGTCTCGTTGACAAGTTTGAATCGGGATGCTTGACTCACTACCGTAGGATAGGGCTTTAGTTCGAACCTAAACGACTTTTAGTCCCGGTTTTTGAGCTAAGACTAAAAAATTCAAGACTAAATGTTCCACTTCCGGTCCCGGTTCTTAGGCTCGGGACTAAAGGTCCATTTTTAGTCCCGGTTGGTAATACCAACCGGAACTAAAATGTGTGTCGTGGTGTACCACGTTGGTGGCCCTTTTTTAGTCCCTTGTTAGTATTACCGGCCGGGATTAAAGGTTCTTTTTTTTTTTTTTTGGTATTTGGTATTTCAGTTTATTATTATTATTTTTAGTTTTATAATTACATTAGGTTTTTAAATGTGTATTTTTCACCGCTAATATATGTGTATGCGCACTTATAATTTATACAGTTTCAAGTATAAAATTTACAACATTATCCATGCATCATGAATAAAGTATTTGCAACACAAATGTTCTCCGCCACTCAAAGATCGTACAAATATTTGTTTTGGTTTGGTTTTATTGGTTCGTCAGGGTTAAAGTAGAACTCGGCCCCGGCCCTCAGGACATGTTTGTTAAGAAATCCTGCGATTGTCTCTTGAATTCCTTTTTAGACGGACCGTATCCAAGACTTGTTTCTTCAACCATGTCTCCTTCAATAGACATTAAAGAAAAATGTATTAATATACATAAGATTTAATTAATAGCAACAAATAAAAAATAGATTTATTATATATACATATTACGTACTTTTAGGTCCTCTAGACGAGTTTTTTTTTGCATAGACCGTGAGAAACTCACAAAGGTAGTAACCACACAAATTGTTGCCTGGTGGCTGCCGTAAAATCCACTGCAGCCGGATAGGATCAAAAAGCGGCGCTTTCAGATCCGGACGTTGTTTCTCAACGAACCAAACCCAAACCCTGGCCAAAAATTGGATCGTTATTAATTAACTATTGCTGAGTTAAAGAGTATAAATAATTATTTGAAGATCGAAGTTATCCCTGGATAATATCTATTATATCTTGGTAATCTTCACGTGGTTTTCTCAAGGAGTCATAGATTACCAAATGACTTTGGAAGAGATCAATGACAATCCGTATCCGATTGAAAGATGCATTTTATAGAGTCAACATATATATCTTTTTGATGAATTGAGTAAGTTAAATAAAATATACACATGATAACAACACTCACCCAAAGTTATAGAGAAAGAGTATATCTTTTGTCCTTTTGGTTGATCAAGAACCTCCGTAGATTTCTCTCCGTTTGAGGTTTTCGTAAAGCATGGAGGGTCTTCAGATCCTTGAATATGATATATGGATCAACGAAACTAATCTCCTTATCATTTCTACTTCTGAGGTCCCTTATCATGTCTCATATATATAGCGGGTGTGAGTAATTACTTATACATATACATATGTTAGAGTGAGATTATTAAAAGAAAGAATCACTTACAGACAAAAGCAACTGATTAGAGATTTGTCTAGAGCGTCCATCTGGCATAGCTGGTGTAACTCATTAAACTGAACATAAATAATATCATCGCCATAGAAGTAATGATGGTCTCTAATTCGGACGCAAATATAGTCATCCGCTTTTCTACGACACGCTTCGATGTACGCATACTAAGTTTGCTGAGGGCCGTAGGGTTGTAGAGACTCTTGCCATATACATATTCCTTCTTCCAATGATTAATTTCTGGAGCACTTTCAATTGGTGCTCCACCGAGCATTTGGGCCAAACTTAGACCAGTTTCCGTAAAGAAATCATCAAGTTGTTCGTAATGCACATCTCTAGGTATCTGGTCTAGCACGTTCATGTTTGAACCATATTCATTCTCAATAACTAGTGGGGGCACTGATTGTTTTGATTGTTCCCCAAGCTGTGCGACACCCTTCCGTGCTCTTTTCTCTTTCTTCTTCTCTTCCTCAATCGACTTGCTGAGAGTGCGATCATAATCCGATAGTGATGATGAATCCTTACGAGCATCACACCTCTTTTTCTGTTGAGCATCAACCCTTTGTCGTAGAACTTCTGGCCGTAGTAAGAGGTATGGATTTTTAGGGTTTCGCTTCGCTTCTCTTTCAGTCTTTATTTTCTTGAAGAAACTGTCCACATCTGACTTTACCGAAGCATCTAGTTCTGCATCAGCCTTCTCGTAGGACAGCTTCGAGGAATAATAGGTTATTTTTTTAGAGGATTTCTTCTTCGGTGGTGGGGGGGCTGACACCTTTGTTTCTGTGGTAGGCCTCTTCTTTAGCGGTGGGTCGACCGGTGTCGGCGCTGAAGCCCCGCGTGGTGGCGATGGGGCAGCCGGTGTCGGCGGTGGAGCCCCACGTGGTGGCGATGGGGCGGTGGGTGTCGGCCCCGGGCCCCGCGTGGTGGCGATGGGGCGGCGGTGTCGGCGTTGGATTCCGGCGTGGAGGCGATGGGGCGGCCGTTGTCGTATTGGGAGCCTGGCGTGGAGACGATGGGGCGGCCAGTGTTGTCGTTGGAGTCCGGTGTGGAAGTTGAGAGGATGCAGCCGTGTCTTCCACTACATCGTCATCACCCGCAGCACTATGACCTGCTGGTGACCAGCTGTGAAAACAACGAGGTATGAGTAAACCGATAATTAAGCCAACACAATGTTACTGAATAAATGTTTTGTTCACTTTCATCCGTACCAAGGATTAGATTGATGAGAAGGAGGTGGTGGTACACTACTAGGAGACGCTCTAGGAATAATGATATAGCGCTTGCACCAACAAATGAATGTCTTCTCCGTTTCTCCTAAAGTCTTCTGCCCATCACCTCCTTGAATCTCAAGCTCCACATTGCTAAAACCTTTGACAACTCTATCCACCGAGACACTTGCATATCTAGGTGGTATTATTGCCCTATGGCATCTTGGTGTCTTTGTAGGGTCGATGGGGGATACAACACCGATAGCCACCATAACTGTGGCAGTCCCCTGTGGAATGTGCAGCTCATATGTTATGAGAGGTTCAGTGATATCATCCACGGGGAAGTGTAGCCCCACATCGTCTTGAATCATTGGCATCTCCGTGGAAGCGCAACTACTTTTTAACTGACCAGGGGGGCTAATGTTGACTCCCGGCTCTGATGCAGTTTGCCTTTGCATTGAACTTACTGCCATCTGCACTTGCCTTTTGATTTCCTCGTATGACTCAAGAACCATTTCCTCCAACCTGCGCATCCGCTCTGCCTCCTCGTCCTTCTTTCTCTGGTGGCTTCTATATTTCTCTCTGACTTTAGGGAAGGCATGCTCCCACGACACCTCCCTATAGCCTCTTGTTCGCCCACCTGCCCCCTTCGACTTCGGGATATTGATTGGCGCCGCTGTTGATTATGTCCATCATTGCATCATTCATGTTGTCATTCGGGTCGGCCATTTCTGCAAATATAAGTGTAAGACGTTAGATTTATTTGTCATGGTACAAAAGGAAAATAGGAATTTGAAAACAATCTTTATACACTTCGACACTTAGGGTTACATATGTATGTGAACATACACTTATGATACTTGAGTCCTCGAGACCGGATTAGGGTTTTGCTTTCGAATTAGGGTTTCAAGATCATTTAGGGTTTTGAATTAGACTTGATTCGAGATTACGATTTCAAATTAGACGTTAGAATTTAATTTGTTATCTAGGGTTTTGAGACTATAGAATTAGACTTAAGAGTTTCGAATTACGGTTTCAAGATCGATTAGGGTTTTGAATTAGACTTAAGTTTCTATGTATGGAAAAGCGATCGTCGGGTTTAGCGCTAGGGTTTTGGATTAGAAGTGTTTCGAATTAAGTGTTTCGATTGCCGTTCACGAAAAGAGGTCGTTGCGAGGGTTTCAAATTATATTGAGTGTTTCGATTGCCGTTCACGAAAAAAAGTCGTCGCCGGGGGTTACAAATTAGACTTAAGTATTTTGAATTAGACTTAAGTGTTTCGATTGCCGCTCACAAAAAAGAAGTCGTCGCTAGGGTTACGAGAATTAGACTTGAGTG